>JAJSOF020000005.1:28927592-28939844 GCA_025594305.2 Periplaneta americana | reverse complement strand
GTTCGGTTTGGAAATATAATCCAAAAAGATTATCAACATTTCGTACATTAAGAACCCAAACTTGAAGTCTACTTTTGCAATCGATAACGTTTCTAGGTATGTAGTACGCAAGTTTAGGTCAATTGCCCCAACTTTATCCAAATAACTCTCACTCATTCTGTATTGCTGAAAGAAGAATATAACATTCTGCAGGGGGAGTTGAATTACGATTAGTCTGAACATAAAAAAAACAATTGCAGTGTCAATTGTGCCATAAATTGATTAGTATAATCAGTGGTGTGGTATTAGGATATCTTAGGGTAAAAAAACAATTTACCTTCTACATACTTTGCAATCGATAACATTTCTTGGCAGAACTCAAGTATAGGTCAAGCACCAAATAGCTCCTTACTCATTCTGTGTTCCTGATAGATGAATATATATTTTCTCTTTTGCTAACATCCTGCAGGGTATGTTGAATTACGGTTTGGTCTGAAAAAAATTTCCCGAAAATTGCAGTGTCCGCAGTACCTCCAAAAATCTTTTTTTGATGTATATGTTTACTGTAACCGCAGTGCTGATACCGTAGAAGGAAATATTTTATTTTCTACATACCGCTACAAATAACTGTAGTAACTGACAAGTATGCAGATATTATTAATATAACGGAATTTTAATGTGTAGAATTCGATACACATAATGAATATTCTATAGCAAAATATAATAAAGTGTCGAATATCGAGTATATATTGCCTACTTTGTCATAAAATAAATATTTATATTACAATTATTCCTGTGTAAGAATTTATAATCGCCAAATTACTTTATTAATGGTTAATTTCCAATGTAATTGCCCTTTTGTGGAACTATTCTGATAGATAGTAGGTATCTGCTACTTCTGAAAACGAATTATTGATAGTAACTGCAAAATTACTTTAGATTAGGGATAATATAATGCGAAAGAGTGTATCAACATTTGTACATTATGGAACCAACTTTAAGTCTACATACTTTGCAATCGATAACATTTCTAGGCTTGTAGGACGCAAGTTTAGGTGAAGCACACCAAATACCTCCTTACTCATTCTGTGTTCCTGATAGAAGAACATTTTTTTCTTCTATTGCGTAACATCCTGCATGGTATGTTGAATCACGGTTTGGTCTGAAAATAATTCTGAAAATTGCAGTAACCGTAGTGCCTCCAAAATTTTCCCATACATGAGTTTATTGTAACCGTGTAGGTATTAGGATACCGTACAGTAAAGGATATATTTTATTTCTACATACCTACTTATTGCAGTAACTGAGAAGTATGCAGAAATTATTGTTATATCGGAATTTTAATGTATAATCTGATACACTTAGTGAATATCCTAGTATAAAAAATATAATTAAGTCGCGAATATCGAGTATATATTTCTTCATTTTGTTTAAAATAACATTATATTGCAATTATTCCTAAGAATTTATAATCGGTAAATGTGTTTTATTATTTATTATCAATTTCCATTACCGTTTCTTTCTGGTATTGCCCTGATAGATCTTTCTCTCAGTTTGAAAATGATTTAGTTGGTCGTTCTTACAAAAAATTGTCTCTGGTATTAGGATAATATAATGCAAAAAGAGTGTATCAAGATTTGTACATTAAGGGAACCAAATTTTGAAGTCTACATACTTTGCAATCGATAAAGTTTTCTAGGTATGTAGTGTAAAGTTTAGGTCAAGTGCACCAACTTTATCCAAATAACCTCACCTATTTCTATTTCTGATAGAAGAATATAACATTCTGCATGTGTGAGTTGAATTACGGTTAGGTTAGGTCTGAACATAAATCCATAGACTTACCAAATAAATCACAGACCGCTCACTGGCGCTAATGTTATGTTCCCAAATTGAACAGCTCTGACGAGCGGCCATTTCTTTGGTATGGTTCCTTCGTGTGCTACTTTATTGTAGCAATGAACACGGATGTAAATGATAAAGATGGAAGGAATGTTATTTCACTGGTTAGTTAATCTTAATTTCTACGTGATGATTTTTTTCTCCATATTATGTTACAGGAGACAAACCATTGTACTTGCCATGGTATCTCTTTATGCTTCAAGTTTTCTGAGTAAAGACTCCTTAATCGAAAGTAGATAGGAAAACCTGCAGAGAGAATTTTTACCTACATTGAATCATTCAGTGTGTTCAATTCATTTCGAAGATAGTAATTACCTTTCAAACTACGTTATTATTCACTGTTATTGTCCTTCACCACTCTATATCATTAATTTTCTTCAAACAGCTGTTGTTTCAGTGCATACATGAATAATAATAAAATAATGAATTTAAACATAAAGAAACTGCATAAATTAGAAAAATACATATATATTTTTTAATATAACTGATTGAAAGTAATTTCTGTCTTAGTTATATATTAATGAAACATTTTCTTATGCTATTGCTGCTGCTGCTACTGCTATTATTACTACTGCTATTCGTGCTACTGCTGCTACTACTTTTTTGACTTCATACAGCAGTTTAACCTACAGAGTGAATTAAAAAGTTGAAATTACATTCTTTTATTACCCATGGTTATGAATGTTCACATTCAGAGTTCCTATGAAAATGATGCAAGTCTGAACAGTGCCTATATCTGACAGCCAGGGTTATCGGGTATCAAGGTTTGGTCGGGTATCTCATTTAGGGGCGGATTCTCCCAATTTCTGCTGAATCCTGATTAAAGGAGTCGGGATTGACAAAAATCCTGATTTTAAAGATATTATCCTGAACATATTTAAAACAAATTAGTCTGTATTTCTATTATCCGATATTTTTATTTATATATTGACTCAAATGGTAACATTGTAAACACAGACATAACTCATGGATATTTAATAAGTCTATGAGGTAGCCCAGCTGATTGCCGTAAGGCAACTAAACTCGCAAAATAATACTTCTTCTAGTTCTACCGCATTGTTGATTATTCCGTTCCGGTCCCTAGTCTCTGTTCTCGATATTAGTAAACATTGTGTATTTCAAGTATGTTGACTGGCAAGAAAGATAGGTTTTGATATCGTACTTTACACTAATAACAGAGACATACAATTGTTGCGTTTTATGGTTTAGTGAACTATGTTTAAACATAAAGAGTCCACTGCAAGAATGATGGATGTCACTTTCTTTGTCGAAAATGAACCAAGACTGTCAATGCATAGCTTAAGACATATAGAATGTACATAGGGAGTTAAATGGCATCAACACTGATAGTCATTGTCCAGTAATGATCGGAAAACTACAGTTAAGCTTCTTTGGAGCGCTAAGCATTTCAAACTTTAAATTGCTTCTTCTGGTAAAATGTATTCCAAATCACTGCCATCATTCTGGCAGTGCACTCTTCATGGATTCATCGTCAGATATGAAACTGCTGCAGTACCGGTTCCAAAATTAATTTATTAACAAATTGTTAAACATAGGGGCTATTGGTGGTTAGTAAAAGAAAAAATTATTGTAATTAGTGTTCACTGTACTGTGTGTCCTACGTATTTTAGTGGGCACGGAGGCGAATAGACCTATTACATTAAAAAGAACGAACACTGTGCAGAAAACTGCTACAAATCTTATGATAGGCTAAATTGTTGACAAGTCCAATGTCTTAGGTTAGCATCTGATATCCCGACTTCCCTCGCAGAAAATTCAGTAACCTGAAGGACAGCAGAGACACACGTGCTAAAGGTATCGCAAAGGAAGCAATGTCTTTTAAACAAAAAAACATTTAGCTTTCTGATACGCAATACAACACGTATTCAAACAGCGGTTTCGAAATCCCGCGCGTTTTTACCTAACAAATGGCGGCTTTGCCGTTTCAATTTAAATATATTCTCAGTTCTCCGCTACGGCGTGGTATGGCTCGCATAAATCCGACAATTGCAGTGTCCATTGTGGTCCTAAATGTGATTAGTATAATCAGTGGTGTGGTATTGGGATATCTTAGGGTAAAGAATACAATTTACCTTCTACATATTTTGCAATCGATAACATTTCTAGGTTTGTAGAACACAAGTTTAGGTCAAGCACACCAAATACCTCCTTACCATTCTGTGTTCCTGATAGAAGAATTTATTTTTTCTATTGCGTAACATCCTGCATGGTATATTGAATTACGGGTTTGGTCCGAAAATAACCTGAAAATTCCAGTGTCCGTAGTGCTTCAAAATTTTTTTCCGATTTACAGTTTATTGTAACCGGTGGTGGTATTAGGATACCGTACGGTAAAGGAAATAGTTTACTTTCTACATACCTATTATTGCAGTAACCGAGAAGTATGCAGGAATTATTGTTATAAACGGAATTTTAATGTAGAATTGATACACTTAGTGAATATCCTATAGCAAAATATAAATTAAGTTTGAATATCGAGTATATACTGCTTCATTTTCATTAAATAACATTATATTGTAACTATTCCTAAGAATTTATAATCGCTAAATTCTTGTAATAATGGTCAATTTCCATTACCGTTTCTTTTGTACGTATTCTGATAGATTATCTCTCTACCTTCTTTGGAAAACGAATTGCTGATAGTAACTACAAAATTAGTCTCTTGGTATTAGGATAATATAATGCGAAAGGAGGTATCAACATTTTGCATTAATATGAACAAAACAAAGTCTACATACTTTTGCGTAAATCGATAACGTTTCTAGGTATGTAGTATGCAAGTTTAGGTCAAGTGCACCCAACTTTATCCAAATAACTGCCGCTCATTCTGTATTCCTGATAGCCACAATCATATTTCCCTACACGACTGGTGAAAGGCAAGGGTCCATAAGAGACCTGAACTATTGAAACAGGCATATAAAGTGCCACCAATTAAAAATTAAATAAAAATTCTGGATAGAAGAATATAACATTCTGCATGTGGTGTGTTGAATTACGGCTTGGTCTGAACATAAATCCGACAAATTGCAGTGTCAATTGTGCCCATAAATGTGACTAGTATAATCAGTGGTGTGGTATTAGGATATCTTAGGTAAAGAAAACAATTTACCTTCTACATACTTTGCAATCGGATAACATTCCTAGGCTTGTAGAACGCAAGTTTAGGTCATACACCAAATACCTTCTTACTCATTCTGGTGTTCCTGACAGAAGAACATATTTTTTCTCATTGCGTAACATCCTGCATGGTATGTTGAATTACGGTTTGGTCTGAAAATAATTCCGAAAATTGCAGTGTCCGTAGTGCTCCAAAATTTTTTAAATATATATGCATTTTATTAAAACCGGTGTGGTGGTATTCGATACCGTACGGTAAAAGGAAATAGTTTATTTTCTAATATACCTACTATTGCAGTAACCGACAAGTATGCAGGAATTATTGTTATAACGGAATTTTAATGTAGAATTCGATACACTTAGTGAATATCCTATAGCAAAATATAATTAAGTGTCGAATATCGAGTATATATATATATATATATATATATATATATATATATATATATATATATATATATATTGTTTGCTTCATTTGTTTAAAATAATAATATTGCAATTGTTACTAAGAATTTATAATCGGAAAATGGGTTTTATTATTGGTCAATTACAATTACCGTTTCTTTTGTGGTATTGCCCTGATCTAGTTTCGAAAATGATTTGGTTGGTCGTTCTTACAAATATTGTCTCTTGGTATTAGGTTAATATAAAGCGAAAAGAGGTATCAACATTTCGTACATTAAAGGAACCAAACTTTGAAGTCTACATACTTTGCAATCGATAACGTTTCTAGGTATATAGTACGCAAGTTTAGGTCAAGTGCACCAACTATATCCAAATAAATCCTCACTCTTTCTGCATTTTTGATAGAAGAATATAACATTCTGCAGGGTGAGATGAATTACGGTTAGGTCTGAACATAAATCCGACAATTGCAGTGTCCATTGTGGTCCTAAATGTGATTAGTATAATCAGTGGTGTGGTATTGGGATATCTTAGGGTAAAGAATACAATTTACCTTCTACATATTTTGCAATCGATAACATTTCTAGGCTTGTAGAACACAAGTTTAGGTCAAGCACACCAAATACCTCCTTACTCATTCTATGTTCCTGATAGAAGAATTTATTTTTTTTTCTCTATTGCGTAACATACTGCATGGTATATTGAATTACGGTTTGGTCTGAAAATAATTCTGTAAATCATGTCCGTAGTGCCTCGCAAAATTTTTTCCGATATAGGAGTTTATTGTAACCGGTGTGGTGGTATTAGATACCGTGCACGGTAAAGGAAAAGTTTACTTTCTACATACCTATTATTGCAGTAACCGAGAAGTATGCAGGAATTATTGTTATAACGGAATTTCAATGTAGAATTCGATACACATAGTGAATATCCTATAGCAAAATATAATTAAGTGTCGAATATCCAGAATATATTGCTTCATTTTCTTTAAAATAACATTATATTGCAATTATTCCTAAGAATTTATAATCGCTAAATTCCTTTTAATAATGGTCAATTTCCATTACAGTTTCTTTGTGGTATTGCCCTGATAGATTATCTTCTACCTTCGAAAACGAATTGTTTGATAGTAACTACAAAATTAGTCTCTTGGTATTAGGATAATATAATGCGAAAGGAGGTATCAACATTTTGTACATATTAAGGGAACTAAACTTCGAAGCTCCATACTTTGCAATCGGATAACGTTTCTAGGTATGTAGTACGCAAGTTTAGGTTAGTGCACCAACTTTATCCAAATAACTGCTCACTCATTCTGTATTCCTGATAGCCATAATCATATTTCCTTACACGATCATGTGAAAGGCAAAGGTCCATAAGACCTGGAACTTATAGATACAGGCATATAAAGTGCCACCAATTAAAAATTAAATAAAAAAAATTCCTGATAGAAGAATACAACATTGCATGGTGTGTTGAATTACGGCTTGGTCTGAACATAAATCCGACAATTGCAGGCCAATTGTGCCCATAAATGTGACTAGTATAATCAGTGGTGTGGTATTAGGATATCTTAGGTAAAGAAAACAATTTACCTTCACATACATACTTTGCAATCGATAATATTCCTAGGCTTGTAGAACGCAAGTTTAGGGTCAAGCACACCTAATACCTCCTTACTCATTCTGTGTCTCCGATAGAAGAATATATTTTTTTCTCTATTGGTAACATCCTGCATGGTATGTTGAATTACGGTTTGGTCTGGAAATTAACCTAAAAATTGCAGTGTCTGTAGTGCCTCAAAAAATTTTTCCATATGAGTTTATTGTAACCGGGTGGTGGTATTAGATACTGAACGGTAAAGGAAACATTTTACTTTCTATATACCTGACTATTGCGGTAACCGAGAAGTATGCAGAAATTATTGTTATAACGGAATTTTAATGTAGAATGATACACATAGTGAATATCCTATAGCAAAATATTATTGAGTCGAATATCGAGTATATATATTGCTTCATATTTTGTTTAAAATAACATTATATTGCAATTATTCCTGAGAATTTATAATCGCCAAATTCTTTTATTAATGGTCAAATTCCATTACCGTTTCTTTTGTGGTATTGCCCTGATAGATAGATATTTATTTTCTACTCTTCAGAAAACGAATTGGTTGATAGGTAACTACAAAATTTGTCTTGGTATTAGATAATATAATGCTAAAGGAGGTATCAACATTTCTGGTAATGATTAAGGCAAACTAAACTCTAAAGTCTAAGTACTTTGCAATCGATAATGTTTCTAGGTATGTAGTACGCAAGTTTAGGTCAAGTGCACCAACTATATCCAAATAACCTCACTCATTCTGTATTTTTGATGGAAGAATATAACTTTCTGCATGCATGGTGAGTTGAATTACGGTTAGGTCTGAACATAAACCGACAATTGCAGAGTGTCCATTGTGCCCTAAAATGATTAGTATAATCAGTGGTGTGGTATTAGATAACTTAGGGTAAAGAAAACAATTTACCTTCTACATATCACTTTGCAATCGATAACATTTCTAGGCTTGCAGAACACAAGTTTAGGTCAAGCACACAAAATACTCTACTCATTCTGTGTTCCTTATAGAAGAAAATATTTTTTTTCATTATGTAACATCCTGCTTGGTATGTTGAATTACGGTTAAGTCTGAAAATAATCTGAAAACTGCAGTGTCCGTAGTGCCCAAAATTTTCTCCCATATATGAGTTTATTGTAACCGGTGTGGTGGTAATAGATACCGTACGGTAAAGGAAATATTTTATTTTCTACATAACCACTATTGCAGTACCGAGAAGTGCTGGAAATTATTGTTTTAACGGAATTTTAATGTAGAATTCGATATACATAGTGAATATCCCATAGCAAAAATATAATTAATTAATTGTCGAATATCGAGTATATATTGCTTCATTTTTGTTTAAAATAACATTATATTGCAATTGTTACTAAGAATTTATAATCGGTAAATGTGTTTTATTATTGGTCAATTTCATTACCGTTTCTTTATGGTATTGTCCTGATAGATCTTCTCGCTCTAGTTTCGGGAAATGATTTGGTTGGTCGTTCTTCCGAAAATTGTCTTCTGGTATTAGGATAATATAATGCGAAAGAAACAAACATTTCGTACATTAAGGAACTAAACTTTTGAAGTCTACATACTTTGCAATCGATAACGTTTCTAGGTATGTAGTACGCAAGTTTAGGTCAAGTGCACCAACTATATCCAAATAACTCCTCACCATTCTATTTTTCTGATAGAAGAATATAACATTCTGCATGGTGAGTTGAATTACGGTTAGGTCTGAACATAAATCCGACAATTGCAGTGTCCATTGTGCCTCTAAATGTGATTAATATAATCAGTGGTGTGGTATTACGATATCTTAGGGTAAAGAAAACAATTTACCTCTACATACTTTGCAACTGATAACATTTCTAGGCTTGTAGAACGCAAGTTTAGATCTAGCACACCAAATACATCCTTACTCATTCTGTGTTCCTGATAGAAGAATATTTTTTTCTATATTGCGTAACATCCTGCATGGTATGTTGAATTACGGTTTGGTCTGAAAATAATTCCGAAAATTGCAGTGTCCGTAGTGCTTCCAAAATGTTTTACTCATACGAGTTTATTGTAATCGGTGTGGTGGCATTAGATACCGGAACGGTAAAGGAAATATTTTATTACATACCTCCACACATTGCGTAATCGAGAAGTATGTAGGAATTATCATAACGGAATTTTAATGCAGAATTCTTACACACGTAGTGAATATTCTATAGCAAATATAATTGTGTCGAATATCGAGTATATATAGCTTCATTTTGTTTAAAATAAATATATTGCAATTATTACTGAGAATTTATAATCGGTAATGTGTTTTATTACGGTCAATTTTCATGACCGTTTCTTTTGTGGTATTGTCCTGATAGACCTCTCTAGTTTCGAAAATGATTTGGTTGGTAGTTCCTAGCAAAATTTTGTCTCTTGGTATTAGGATAATATAATGAAAGGAGGTATCAACATTTCGTACATTAATGGCCAGTGTTTCCAAGTAATGTTTAATTTGGCTTAACAGATCTAAATTAACAGCTGGTTTACTTTAACAGTTTTTGTTGTTATTTTCCATTTTTCGAACACATAATTTTGTTTAAAATAGCTAACACTTAACTTTAACTGTCGTTAATATTATTCTAGCTACCAGCAGTTGGCAATGATTTTACATATAGGACAACTTCTTATTGGCTGATATTATTTAAATTGTGTACTGTAGAGTAAGTCATGAAACATGTGTAAAATCGTGTAACGTTACAGTAGCCATGATTCATACAGTGCAGAGGAGTTGATAAGTGAAAGTTGCATTGATTACTATTGAATAATAATAATTATTATAAAAGGCTGTATTTATAATGCTAAATATGAATCTCTAATAGAAAAATCTCAGCATTGTGATACTTGCTCAGGTGACAATAATTACACGAATGTGTGTGAAATACTGTCTGCACATTAAAACTTCGAGGAGAATTCCATAAAATTCTCTAATTCAGGTCAATGTATAAAAATGATATGTAATGTCGTCCTAAAGAAGCAAATGCTGCTGAAACATTTTATTATTTACTCTTTGCGTATTTTGAAGCACTATTGACATCGGCTAGTGTTGAAGAGCCAGTAACATAGAATCTAGAGTTAATAGTAGCTGGTGAATTTGAACAGTGGCTTCATTTTCTGTTTGTAGGATATTCAAATCTGACTTCAATTTCTTGCCACGTTGAATCGCACATTTCCTCAATATTAAATGGATAATAGCTCAGCATCCCGAAATAAGCGTCAGTATGATAATCATTTTGACTTATAAAGATTGTCTTCCCTATATTAATATTCCAAAATATCTTTTAAAATATATATCACCAGTCTTATGGCCGGTTTCACAAAGCTTAATTAAGGTTTTAATGATTCATTAATGTATTTTACTGGTTCATTAAATCATTTTTATATCTCACCAAGCATCTTTAGCCTAACGAACCGGTAAAACTATCATTAGAATTTAGTGATAGAAATTTCCGTCTTTAAATTTTTAATTATTCATTAGTTGCAATATAAAATGGTGGAACGTTTCGACGCAGAATTGTTATATCTGGAACTGCTCGAAAATTAAGAGTCAAATGGAGATAATGTTAACCATTTAAAACCGATCATTTTGAAATTTTGAATGACACAAAAATTCACAAAGATGCCGCGTCACGAAGATCGTGGTACAGGTACTCAAAATTTTAGAAGAAACTGATCATAGGTTAGAATATCATAAAAACGGCTGAGACAAAGCTGAAACTAGTCAACTAGGTAACATACAACTGAGTTTTATTTTAAGACATGAAAGTGATTATTATAACTACATACCGGTACCTAAGAAATATTAGTAAATTAATACATAATGTGCATTCAAACATAATAAAACTTAATTGGTATATTAACTTTCATTTATTATAATTATATTAACTTATAGCTAGCGATAAGATATGTTTGCACTGGCTTTAAAACAGAAGCGAAAGAGCTGGATTCTTGGAATTATAATCGTTTTCTTTCCGATGGAAATTTAATTTTCCAGCAGGATAATCACCCCGCGCACACCGCATAAACGTTCAAAGCATGAAAAAGAGGAGGATTAACAAATATCGAGACATCACCTCAAAATCCAGATCAGTTCTGGCTACCTGGGAAGATTTCGCTAAGGACCAGAACTATTTCCGCGATCTGGTGGACTCAATGCCCGAAAATGCCAGGCAGTGATAGACGCTCGGTGACATGTGGACAATGTATTAGATCCACATGTGTATTTCTTTTTATTTTTCTTTAATTAGTTTGTTTATCTTTGTTTTATTCGGAAGAAAATTGATCTCCCAAGAGTTTTTAAATTCTCCTAGTGGAGCCAGAGTAGGAAATAATTCGTTCCACTACACAAAATTAAAAAAATGAAGGAAGGTGAGATGTATAAAAATTAGTTACGTTAATAAAAGAAAAGTTATTGCCGAGAATCGAACACGGCCCTCTAGAATGGCAAGCCAACTCGCAACTGACTGCGCTGTCGCATAATCACGACGTAACCAGTGCGACGAAGCACATATAGCCGTTCGGCTTGAAGCCTACAGAGACAGCGCACATATAAATGTACTCGTGTAAATATTTTAATGTTCAGTACTAGTTAATGTTTCACTTGGACTGATTTACTGAAGCTTGTGAAACCGGCCCTTACTCTAAACATTCAACAAGAGAAACATAATATGTTATTTTCACAACTTTTGTCTGAACAGCTGTGGTGTTATCGCCATGTTTAACTGTTTGTTAAATGAGTTAACGGCCTGAAATCTACATTTAAAGTTAACAAACGGTTAAGAATCTGTTAAGCCAAACTGGTGTTGAATCAAATGGAAAACTGTATTTAACAAACTGTTGAAGGTTTAACAGTCGTTAAGTGTTCTAACAGTACTTGGACAAACCGGCCATAAGGGTACAACTATGAAGTCTACATACTTTGCAAACATAGCGTTTCTAGGTATGTAGACGTAAGTTTAGGTCAAGTGCACCAACTATATCCAAATAATCCTCACTCATTCTGTATTCCTTTTTTATGTTTAATATTGGTCGACCAGCAAACTTGCTATACAAACCACTGTTAAATTATGGAATATCACATCAGAATATCATGCTGAGGTTGGCTCTAAAGGTTCCTCTAATTAAATTTAAAATTTAAATTTTTGAACGGGGAATTTTGTAACAAAAATAAG